>JAQPPZ010017111.1:12735000-12753365 GCA_028583015.1 Wollemia nobilis | reverse complement strand
AGATATTTTTATATAAAGATGCTTATATTTGTAGGAAATTTATATATTATTTTAAATGGTATGGGGGTAAATATATATTGATGTATTATTATAGATATTATATATATTATATAAATTATCATTATATAGATATATTTTATTTACTTATTATTTTTATATATTTTTATATATATATATATTATTTATTATTTATTTATTTATTATATATATTTTATTTATTTTCTTCTTCTAATTTCATAAGGAGTTCCATGTGAGATGGATGAATATCAATCATCAATATATAAAATGGGGCTTTTATCAAAGGCTTAGATGATTAACAATAGGATATTAGGGTTCTTGGAAAATACAAACCACACTTTTGTAGGATGGGATAAACCATAGTACTTAGGAATTAGTTTATGACTCTTGCTTGCTTACAACATTCTAGGGTTGTTTTACAAAGACTCAGACATCCTAGAGACTTTGAACAAATTCATCTATTTGTCTCATGAATCAGTATGATGCTAAGGGTGTCCTAATGTTTTCAAGCCTCTCGAGGACCAACTATGTGTGTAGTGAATGTTCATTCCTCATCATGAGTAGGGATTGAGTAAACCAATGGTCACTTATGCCAACAAGCTAGCTTATCTATGAGCATCCATAGGTCTTGTCCAGACTTAGCACTATTGCGTAAGGATACCTTATTGCCAGGCGGGTTTCATTCAACCCATTGTTGTAATGAGGATCACCCCATGGTTTTTGAAATACTAAGAATTCCAAGGATTCAAGCTCTTCACCCTTCTTTTATTTAACTTTATTTGGGATACTTGCTTATTTTGAGAGGAAGCAAGGGATTTTGATTACTTTTTGGGATTCTTGCTTATTTAAGAGGAAGCAAGAAGATAATTTTTGGGATACTTGCTCGTTTAGAGAGAGAGCAAGGGATTTTTTTATTGCTTTTTGGGGTTCTTGCTCATTTTTAAGAAGCAAGAAGATACTTTTTGGAATACTTGCTCGTTTAGAGAGAGAGCAAGGGATTTTTTTCTTTTTTTTTCAAAGGTGAAGGGGGAGCTTGTCCTTTTGCCAATTCATTAGCTTTCTAGACCATGCACATAATTTGGATAAGCAGGGGAAACCATTCACTCTTATGGCAATAGTAACTCATAGGTTAGTCTTTCCAAACTTCACAATGTTTTATTTATTATAAAGTGCGTAGTCCAAGAGGAAACTTGATTGATTAGGAGCAACTTATAACATCCAAATATTGTTTGATTTTCAATGAAGATTTACTCAAAACACTAGTGGTGACTGAGTAATTGAAAACACCTAGATTTTTTTTTTTATTTAGCAAGCAAAAAGTATCATGCAAGATGTGGTAGTAACTTTCCTACAAAACTCTCAAGCTGATGCAAAATAAAGAAATGTCTTTTTAGGATCTTTTTGAAACAACATTGAGACTGAAAATTCTAGTGGAGAATAAAGTGAAAGTGATGCAAACATTGGAACTCTTTTATGAAACAAAAAGAAGCATAATCCCCTTTTTTATATATATTATTTATATGAATATATTTTATACATATGTATATTTTAGATATAAAGCAACAACTTATTTAATAGGTAGTGTATTTGTTGCTTATTAAAGAGAAGTATTTATTCAATAGTAGTGATTTGTAGTTTAGATATACACTGCAAATCAGTTTGTTGCTTAAGATGGTGCATGAACTCTTCTTTAGAATGTGGCTTTTTATATAATTTAAGCCTATGTCCATTAACTAGCAATTTTTTGGTTGAGTCATCAATAGGCTTGAGTTTTACTATACCATTTTTGAATATCTCTTCAATTTCATAGGGCCCAAGCCATCTTGTCCTTAACTTCCCTTGAAAATCATTGAAGCGAGAGTCAAATAGCAAAGCCTAGTCTCCTGGTTGAAACATTCTAGGTACAATGTGTTTATCATGCCATTTCTTCCTTTGTTGTTGTGTTAATTCAGTTCTATGAAGTGCCTCGAGTCTCCTTTCATCAAGAATATTTAACTTCTCCAACCTAGCCCTTTGTGCTCGATCTAAGTTCATATCGAGTTGTACTATTGTGCGAAGAGTCTCAATCTCAAACTCGATGGGCATGATGGCTTGCTTACCATAAGTCATCTCATAAGGTGTTAAACCAGTGGTAGTCTTCCAAGTTGTGTTATAGGCCCATACAACTTCTTTTAATATTTCTGCCCAATCTACTCTACTAGTGGCCACAGTTTTAGTTATTATCTTTTCAAGCTCTCGATTGGTTACTTCCACTTGTCCATTGGCTTGAGGATGATATGGTGAAGTTTTTCTATGTTTTATTTGATAGATTGTGGTGAAATGTTCTATTACTTTAGAGAGAAATTGAGTTCCTTGATCTGAGACTAGTTCTCTAGGTGCTCCAAAGTGCAACATAATGTGTGAATAGAGAAAATCGGCAACAGGTTCAGCTTGTGCTCATGGCATAGCTTCTACCTCTACCCATTTTGTAACATAATATGTGCACACAAGTATATGTTTATTATTTGCACTCGAAGGATCTATAGGTCCAACGAAGTCAATTCCCCACTTCTCAAATGGCTCAAACATAACTTGAGGTACTAAGGGCATCTCCATTGTAGGGGTTGGTTTACTAGCCCTTTGGCATGCATCACATCTATCAACAAATTGGTGAACATCCTTATTTATAGTAGGCCAAAAGTATCCAGTTTGATATATTTTACTCACTGTTCTTTGGGCTGCATAGTGACCTCCACAAGGTTCTTCATGTGTTGCCCTAATGATATCATACACATCTTCTTCATGCACACATCTCCTAACTACATGGTCTGGGCAAGACTTGAATAAAATCCCATTAATCCACATGTAAGGGGCACTTTGATGTACTAACCTTCTTCGCTCATAAGGTGTGAAATTTTGAGGTATCTTTCTAGTTACTAGATAATTTACTATATCAACATACCATGGAGTGAAAATAGAAAGAGCAAACAGATGCTCATCCAAAAAGCTATCAGGAATTAATTCATCATCATCAAGTATTTGCATATGAGATAAATGATCTGCAATGACATTGTCTTTGCCTACTTTATCTATGATTGAGATATTAAATTCTTGAAGCAAAAGAAGCCATCTAACCACTCTACCTCCTACTGTAGCTTTGTTCATTAAATACTTAATGGCAGAGTGATCAGTATGAACAAATACTTCATACCCTATTATGTAATGTTTAAATTTATTGATGGCATGAACTACGACCAAGAATTCCTTCTCAGTAACTGTGTAATTCAATTCAGCCCCATGTAAATTCTTACTTACATAATAGATAGCATAAGGTATTTTATTCTCTATTTGTTGAAGTACTGCTCCTATTGCATATGTCGAGGCATCACAATGGATATGAAAGGGTAATTTCTAGTTTGGCCCTCTTAATATCGGAGCAGTAATCAATTTTCCTTTTATGATTTCAAAAGCTTCTTGACATGCTTCAGTCCATTCAAATTCACTATCTTTAGTTAAGATTTTAAGCATAGGAGAAGCATTTTTGCTGAAATCCTTAATGAATCTTCGGTAGTACCCTGCATGCCCTAAAAAGCTTCTTACCTCTATCTGAGTTTTTGGAGGTTGAAGGGACTGAATAACTTGTATTTTTGTAGGATCTACCTTAACACCTTCTTCAGATATGAGATGTCCTAAAACAATACCCCTCCTCATCATCATGAAATATTTTTCATGACTTAGAGAAAGGTTTTGCTCTGCACATCTAGCTAGGACTTTTTGTAAACTTGCTAGTGTTTCTTCAAAGGTGTCACCATAGACTGTAAAGTCATCCATATAAACTTCTACGCATTCATTAATCATATCAGCAAAAATAGCGAGGACAACTCTTTGGAATGTAGCAGGTGCATTGCATAGTCCAAAAGGTAATACTCTATAAGCATAAGTTCCTATGGGACATGTAAAAGTGGTCTTCTCTTGATCTTCTTCAGCTATGGAGACCTGGTTGTATCCACTAAATCCATCCAAGAAACAAAAATATTTCTTACCAGCTAGAGTGTCAAGGACTTGATCAATGAAAGGCAATGGAAAGTAGTCCTTCTTTGTCACTTTATTTAGTTCCCTGTAGTCTACACAGATTCTCCATTTACCATTATTTTTAGGAACTATTACCAATGGTGAAACCCATTGACTATCAGAGATAGGGTATATAAATCCTGCATTTAAGAGCTTGACAATTTCTTCTTGAACTATATCTTTCATAGTTGGATTTAATCTCCTTTGAGGTTGTCTTACTGGGTGACAACCTTCTTGAATGAAAATACGGTGGGTACAAATACTCGGATGTATCCCTTTCATGTCCTCATAATTCCATGTGAATGATGTCCAATACTTTTTTAAGACTTCTATCAGTTGTGATTCTTGAATGTTTGTAAGTTCATTGCTTATATTTAAAGATTTTCCAGATGTAATATCTATTTGTTTATAATTACTATCTATACTCATTATTTCATGCTTGAGAGTATTTAGTTGATAATTATAAGGGGCCATCGGATGAGGGTAACTTGTGCTTGCTTCACTATTAGTCATGGTAACTTCATTAGCATCTTGTTCCTCATCAAGAAGTGAAGCTAAGGGCCCTTCAATTTCTCATTGAAAACATTCTCCTAGCATATTGATTGATAAAATTTGTAGATCTTCTAAGTCTTCAGGAGAATCATACCACAATTGGTTTGAAAAATTATTATCTTTTATTGATTCAGGAAATAAGCTAAGATTTTTAGTATACTTACCATTTGAAATAGTCATATTCCCAGATCTACAACTAATATAAGCATCAATTGTTGCAAGCCATGGTCTTCCCAATATCAAGGGGTGCCCCCTAACTTTCTCTTTGGTTGTAAGACTATAAAGTCTATAGGGTATTCCCATGAGCTTATGGAAACTATAATGTCTTCTAGTTTCCCTTCTGGTTTAATGGTAGATCTATCTGCAAGTTGAAGCACTATAGAGGTTGGTTGAATCATGTGTACCCCTAAATATTCTATTGTTTCCTTCATCATGACATTTATGGCAGCCCCCAAGTCTACTAAGACATTATGCAAGGTTGTCCTACCAATGTGAACTGTGAGTATAGGTACTCTAGGGTCTGTATACTTTGGTAACAATTTCTCACCAGTCATGATTTTAGATAGTTGCCCAATAACTTGAATAGTCTTAGGCTCATTCTTCTTTCTCTTTTGTGAACTTGTTATACTTTTTACCAATTTGGAGTAGATGGGAATGTCTTTAATAGCTTGTAAAAGAGGAATTCTAATAGAGACATTTTCCAATTCTTGAAGAAAATCGAAAGTTGGTTTAGATGGTTCTTTAGGTATAGCTAGTCTTTCAGGAAATGGAGCTCTTATTTCTTTTTGAGAAATTTGAACTTCTTTCTATTGATCCAACACTTCTTCTGGGGAATTTCTATTCCTTCCTCACATTTATCATCTTGTCCTTTTTCTTTGCTCAAGATTTTGGTAGATTCTTCAAGTTCTATGAGGGTTGCTCTATGATCTTCCAATACTTTTCTAGATCTTAATTGAATTTTTTGATAGGGCATTATAGATATTGAACATGCCTCATTTGTTTCATAGACCTGTTGAGTATTTTTATTATTATTGGGATTAGGTACAGGTTGAGCCAGTAAAGGTGGTTGTTTAGGAGGATTGTTGTTTGGAGGTGGAAGGAGTCTATTTTGAGGTTGGTTTTGAGGTACTTGCCCCCTAAATTGATTTTGAAAATTTTGTTGTTGGGTCTGCCCTTGAGACCAGCTAGGTCCTGCCTGATTGTATTGGCCATTCCAACTAGGTATGTTTTGATTTTGGCCTACCATCCATGGAGGTGAATTTCCATATGCATTGGGCATGAATTGTGCCCAAGGAGGCATATTCCAATCTTGATTATACTGATTCCAATTTGACCAATTTGGAGTATTTGACCAATAATTGGGTCTTTGTTGGTTGGAATAGTTAGAGTTTGACCAATTGGGTGGACCATTAAATGGACCATTCCTTCTTTGAGCTATAAAGTAGACATCTTCTGCCTCTTCGACCTCAGGCTCTTTGATAGCAGTTTTGATAGCTAAGATATATTTACAATTTTTGGTATTATGGTTTTTGTCACAGATCTTGCAATAGGCAGAAATGTTGGAAATATTTGTAACATTCAAAGGGCATTCCCTTAGATTATGTTTCTTTCTGCATCTATGGCAATATATCTCTTCAATGTTTTGGTCCTTTGGTTTCTTATCCATGAGGTCGAGGGATGATGTCAATGTGCTTAATAAATTGGTTTTGAGATTTTCTAGCATATTACCGATTTTAGCTCGTGTTACTCCTCCTCCTGGTGATGGGTATTTATTACTTCTTAATGGTTTATTTCTTGAGTAATTCTTACAAAGATTTATGATCTCTCCTAATCCCATCTGATGGATATCTCCTTTCTCCATAAGGTTTAGTATGTCCAAGACATCTTCCTTAAGCCCTTTTAGAAAAATTTCTTTCTGAACTTCCTCATCCAACTCGATATTTACCCTAGATCCCACAAACCAAAATCTCTCGAGATAGTCCTCAAGGGATTCATCATATTTTTTATTCATACGAAATAATTCTACTTTCTTATCCCAAACCCTACAATAGTCTTGGTATCTTTCAAGGAATATGTCTTTTAATCCTTGTTCTCCATCCCATCGATTACAAATATTTTCCCCTAGACCCATGAACCATCTTAAGGTTGCATCCTTAAGTGTAGAAGGGAATAGTCTTAGTTTTTGCTCATCCATGGTGTAAAAGTAAGCCTGGCACACCACTTCAAATTCAAAAAGGAAAGCATCAGGATCTTCATGTGGTTTCCCATGGAAAGTAGGCAAAACAACAATAGAGACTGGTTTCGGTTCTCTTGTTAGCCTATCTTCAAGAGAAGGGATTGGAAAGGCAAAAGTCTTTCTCTATCCACCCCCCTTTGGTTTTCTACTTCCCCCTGATCCTTTGTTCCTTGCCTTGGGTTTCTATTTACTTCCCCTTGTTCACTAGCCTGATCAACCATGACTGAATATAGAATTTCAAGAATTGGACCAGGTATAGGGTCGGTAAAAATAGATGAGGGATCGATATGATCATCAAAATCTGGTTTGGGTAGAAAATATGTTTTGGGATCTTGTTCTAGAATTTCAATTTTCTTAGCTATCATAGAATCTAAAGATGCAGTTTTAGTTTCTTTTAACTCAGAAGTTTTAGATTTCTTACTATGGTTTTCTTGGTAATCTACTTTTGGTTTACTGATTTTAATGAATCTACCCTTTGAGTCTCTAGGTCTGAACATGAAACTTTGAAATAAATTTTAGTCTTCCTTGAACAACCTATAGATATCATTGATTGGTTCGAGTTGTTTAGGAGTCATATAATGCTCTTCGTTAAACCCAAAGTCTTTTGTTACCAGAGTAATCAATTGGACAATAAAAGCCTGTTTGAGAATTGGATTAGGGAATTTTGCTCAATCAGTAATTTTCTGAGGTCATGGATGCAGATTGTTTACTATTTTCCACCATCTAGCAACTTTTACTTCTCTATATATTATATATATATATATATATATTTGGTTCTATTTTTGTTTTTGTTTTTTGTTCTATTTTTTTAAACAATTCCTACTGTACTGAAACTAAATGGATTGGCCAGCTAATTTCAGCATAATAAGAAAAAGTAAAGTGTTTGTTGTTACTATTTTACTTCTAAGAAATGTTTTCACTATGACTGTGTCACTCAATCACACCTACTTCCTGTACTACCTTGTGTTTCTACAGGCCAAAGTCTTAGATTTAAACTAGTGACACACTATGCAGGAAAATTGCTTGAAAAATAAATTATTGAAAAGGAAATTGTTGAAAAAGTAAAGTCAAGTGTTGTTGTTATTGTTTTACTTCTAAGGGATGTTTCCACTGTGGTTGTGTCACTCAATCACACCTACTTCCTATACTACCCTATGTTTCTACAGGCCAAAACCTTAGATTTTAAACTAGGAACAACGACACTTGTGCAAGAAAATAAATTGTTGAAAAGTAAATGCTTTAAAAGTAAATGCTGGAAAATAAATACTGGAAAATAAATGACTAAATTCTAGGAAAACAATAAAAATTGATTTTAAGAAAATTGGAACCTGGTCCACCTAAGGTGGAGGATGCTTGTTGTGTGTGTGCATTGATCACTACTTGCGCCACCCTCCACACATAACTCTATATGTGCGTTGATCACTACTTGTGCCACCCTCCACGTATAGGTAAGCTTCCTTCCTTACGTGGTCCAATAACTTGCAGATTAATGTAATGGCACTGCTCTCCCCAACAATGACACCAAAAATATCTAGCTTGTTAGGCTAATCATTTAATTATCAATCCAGGTCAATACAATTTAAAGAATAGACAATCCCATATAGATTATTCCATAACATTTAACTAGCTTACTTGATTCAATTCCTTAAGATCAGGTTACAGAAATTAAAATATTTTTAATTAATAAAATTGATATAATAAATATGAATATTAACCGAATGAATGTGTGTGGATCCACGTGCATCTAATTATGATTCTAACTATCTTACTTTTAAAAATAAATGATGCAGATTAAATTTATATTATTTCTACATTATACTAATCTAATTCTAATCTATTGCAGGAGTAGGAGAACAAGGACTAGTCTTTTAGAAGTGGGCCCTACCTTCGAAAAGGTCAGTATATTTCTCTTCTCCTCTACACTATTTTTACTTTAGTAACTATTTATTTCATTTAATCTATTCTAACTATTAACTATTCATTTATTGTAGGAAAATTAAAGATATTACAGAAAGAAATAAATCATTATAGAAAATAATAATATTGCAAGAGTCATGGAAGAAAAGTAATACTATTTTATTGTTGGAATTTGAACATGTACATTGTTGGAGATTACAACTACATAGTGACTTCTTCAACTTATATTATAGAATGCCATTCGGAGGAAAAGAAGGACCAAGAGGAGGGACCTTTTCAATGGCCTCCTTATTGTAATTTATACAATAATATTCAAGGAAGTATTTTCTGTAACTTTCTTTGTTTTCTCCAGCTAATCAAAATCTAAATCCTAACTATGTACTAACAATTTTCTAAAACAAATATAATTTTGTAACAAGACGTAACTTTGACTAATCAGTGCTAACACATGTGCAACTGACTTGTTCTAAACAAACATGACTTTCTAACAAATACAACTTGGACTAATCATTATGAGGCCAAGTGGCACTCATCTTAACAACTTTTCTTAATATAAGAGACAACAAAAATAGTCTTATGCCCTATTCTCAAGGAAAGAGAATATTAGTTGGTAAAAATAAATAAATAGTTTGGATCCTTTCCAAATTTTAATAAAGTTTTACAACTTTATCAAATAAATAAAATATGCCAAATATTCCTTTGATCACATTGACATCCAGAATGAGTGACTGTGCAAGGTGTGTTCTTTGTTGGTCATGATGTGGCACTAATGCTTAGTCAACTTTTGACTAACTTTTTTGTAGCTCTTCTTTGTAAATGCTTCAATAATACTTTATCCATAATGCTTGTAGGTGTGCCATGTGTCCAACCAGTCTTCATTCATTTGTGTTCTGGTTCAACATCCATGGTCATTCATCCAGCTTCATACATAGTTACCTAATAACACACAAACTTACACAAAATCCATGTAAAATACACATATAATAACATTTATAATAATTAATCTAATTAACACATAAATGACAATATTAAGGTATAATAACAGTAAAAAATATTCATATCCATTCATGTATAAAGAAATATATAAGTAAATCAGGTATAAATACTGTAACACTTTGACACTCATCACATACAGATGAAAGGGGACCCTTAGGTGAGGAGGATTTAAAACTTGTGGAGAAGCTAGGTATTGCTTGATATCATAAAAAGCTTTTTGGCATTCATTTGTCCATGATAATATCACCCCTTTTGTAGTAGGTGATTGAATGGCTTGCAGTTGTTCGATATTTGCATGATGAAGCGACAGATTGATTGGATCTTTCTTTGTAAACTATGCAACTCCTTCAAGTTTATTAAGGGAGGCATCTCCATGATGACCTTGAACTTGTTTGGGCCCACTTCAATGCCTCTCTTGGAGAAAATGAATACTGGTAGTTTACCGGAAGTGACATCGAAGCACTTTTTGGGATTCAACCTTACATTATGCTCTAGAAGTTGATCAAAGATTTTTTCCAAGACACCAATGTGCTCTTTTCGAGTTTTAGAAATTTTCCAAGATATTATCCATATAATATTTGATAATCTTATGCATGTAATCATGGAAGATGTATGTCATGGCAAATTGATAAGTAGCACCTACATTTTTGAGTCCAAAGGGCATCACCTTGTAACAAAAATTCCCCCAAGGTGTAGTGAATGTTATTTTGTGTTGGTCATTAGGATTGATCCGAATATGGTTATATCCTAAAAAACAATCCATTAGTGAAAGCATTTCATGGCCAACACAAGTATAGACAAGAGTATCATTGTTTGGTAGACAAAAGTCATCCTTACACACTTTGTTAAGATCTCAAAATATAGTGCAAATGTGTATCGCTCCATTAGGTTTGTGAATGGGTACCATGTTTGAAACTAATTAGGATAGTCAATGAATATAATGAAACCCACATATAATATCTTTTGAAGCTCTTCTTTGACCACGAGGTTAATGGTAGGATGTAACTTTCTCGGTTTTTATTTGACCGGATTAGCATCAAGATACAAGGTGAGATTATGGACAACCAATTTAGGGTCAAGTCCAGGCATGTCTTTGTAGGACCATGTAAATATACCCTTATTTCTCTTGAGAAGAGAAATAAATTGCTCTTATTCATCAATGGATAAATTTTTTCCAAATTTTATGATTTGTGGATTGTCCACATCTGAACTAAGGTTCACATCAATGGTATCTTCAATGGATATGTGGGAACCTTCCTAAAGATGATGGGGTGTTGGGATTAGATGAATGTCATCAATGACATTATCAAACTCTTATAGCTTAGTCTCTTCCATGTCTTCTTAGAAAACCTTAGGATAGAAGGGTGAAGGCAAATATGAAGGCAGAGGTGAAGGTGAAGGTGATGGAGGAATGTAATTGGTTGAAGCTCTTAACAATTCCCCAGAAAGAAAAAATTCAACAAAGGATGATGGCACTAAAATTTGTTCCATATTAATAAGACTAAAGTCAATTGGAATTGGTTTCACCAAATCATATGGATTATAGAGTGGGGTGAATAAGTCAACATGATTCATGTTGGCTTAGTGGGGAAAGATGGTTGGCAATGTGAAGGGTAGGTTGGTCCTATTTGCTGGAATTGATGAAGGAACCTTGAAATCCTGAACAACAACAAGCAAAATATGTAAACATAAATGACAAAGTCATGCATATGCAATACAAATATTTTTGTATTTTTTAATTATGTACATATGTTACAAAATATTGTTTCACTAAAAAGGATGATGTGGTGGTGGTGGTTCACCAGTTGGTTTAGCTTGCTCCCTTAGGAGGAGCAAACATAAAATGGGTTGATGAATAGAAAACATTATGAGATAGCACTCATCCTATTTAGTGAATGGAACAATTGGTACTGACTCCTTTTCAGATTCATTAGAAGCTATCGATGTAATGTCGTATTCATCATTGAATTCCTCAAAGCTATCATTGTGATTATTTTCCTATTCATGTTCTAGATTGAAGTGTTGAAAAGCCTATTCAACAGAGGAAGTGTGTGGATTAAATCCTAAACTAGAACGATCATGTATTTATTAATATGGAAATTTATGATGTCGTGCATGCCTTTTTTGTATCATCCTAGGTCGTATCCTTACCAGTTAACTCAATGAAAGTATCGTGATGGGAAACCTGATATGTGTTTAATATTTGCAAGGTTCGGTTTCTTGGGTGCATATAGGAAAAGTAGATAGAATGATGAATCAACCCCCCATACATAAAAGTGATTCTATTAGGTGTTGAACATATTTTGTACACCACTCCTATAGATAAAGGTGGTTCACATGGGTGATCGTAATCCCTAATAGTTTAGATTCTTAGCAGTGTAATTGTGACATATTATACCATGGAGTGAATGAAGTGGATGTGGAAGGAAAAGGCTTATGGGTGACTGGTGAATCAAATAAGGGGAGAGATGTGTGCTAGAATGGCATCTCGAAATCCATTAGATCAACTTGTGAGACATCAACTGGTATGGATGAAGATGAATTTGGTTGATGGGTTTGATGAATGGTTCATGATGATGATGTGGATGGAATGGTAGTGGATGTAGGTTGGATGGGTGATGATGAATGGGTAGTGATGATAGGTGATGTTGATGTTGATGATGTGGACAATGTGGATTGGGTTCAACCACATGTACATGTAGTCAACTATGATGAAGGTGGGGGTGTGGAAGTGGAGGCTTTATGTGGGGTAGTGATGGGAAGATCCTTAAGAATAGGAGATTTTTATGAAGAAGTAGTGTATGGTGTGGTTTATGGGATTAGGAATAGGTGCCTGGATGAAAGTGTGGATTCATAGGAATTTGAGATAAAATTATAGTACTTAAATGGTTCGATGTTCATTGGTATACAATGAATTTAAACCTCATGTACATATTTTAAGCATTGATGTAGTATATAAGGGACACATATCATCTCCCTAATCTATGGGAATTCAAGGAGTACATTGTAATCCATGGACCCCTACAAGATGTTGAACATGGTATGCAATATTTTTACCCCCACTTCTATGGGTAAAAAGATAGTGCCAACTATGGAACAAAGAATATCATTGAATGATATTAAGGTGAAGGTGGATTTGGTTATGTGTGATGGTAGAATATTGAGATGTTTAGGGGTATATGTGGTGATGATGTTGATGGAGGAGCCAACATCAATCAACACTCATTTAAATGGATTCCTATCAACTTGAGCCATACTATGTAGTGGAGGGTCCACCGATTCTGATGAAATTGATTTAATTTTAAAATTATAGAATGTGATGGAAGGCTCCATACACATTCGAATACTCTTCAAATTTTTTGAAGGTATTAGTATCTTGGGATTGCAGTTCAATGGATTTTAATATTTTCATTAATACCTCATGGTGTGGGGGAGATTTTTGTATTAGCTCATAGATAGATATTTTGGTTGAAGCCATTTTGAGGCTAGTTTTCAGCCAACTACTCATTAAGATTATGTGTCTTTATGTATGGTTTGGAGGATGAATTAGTTGTGATGGATGACTTGGAAGGTGAATTGGTTGGGATGTGTTAGTGGAAAAATGGATGGTTGATGATGAATTGGCAGGTTGTTGAGACACACTTGCTTGAGGTGCTATAGGAGGTTGAACTTCCTGTTATGGTTCATTTTGTTTATTGGTGCTTCTTTGACCTCGAGTGACTACGTGAATAGCCCCCCAAAACCTTAATACTAATGTACATGGTTGACTTGATTAGGAGGAATCTTAATGTTTGAATCCCCTATTGTTTGTTGTTGTTCCTCATGATGAGGAAGTGGTGTTTGGTATATACCAAGGTTTTGGTTATGTTGGGCCAAAGGGCTATCAAACTTGATTGCTCATAGCTCTATCAAATCTTGCACCATATCTTTAAATGTATAACAAGTGTTAATGTCATGTGATTTATATCGATGGAAAGGACAAAATAAGTGCTCCTTATAACCCTTATTACATTTAACTTGATATTTTGGTATGATTGTGGGTAAGGAAATAGCATGGGTGTCATACAACCTATGGAAGAGGGAAGCATATAATTTAGGCAAAGGTGTGAAGATGTGCTCTTGTCAAGTAGATTGTCGATGTTGGCAGTTTTCTACAGTTTGCACTATGTTATGAAGTTTTTGAGGTGGGGGAATCGCTTGATAGGACACTTGTTGTAGTTGTTGTTGTTGTTGAGTCACTATTGGCTGACTTATGACCACTTGACTTAATTGAATTGGTCTTGATTTGCCAAAATAATTATATTTAGTTTGGCCCTTATTGTGCCATTATTTCTTTGGTTTTATCTCGCCCTATTGGATTTTTATCTCTTCGATGACACGAGCTTGAGTGAGAGCTTCATCGAATATTCTATATTGTGGTAGTTGTAATAATAAAGATATGGGCTTTAGGTAACTACTTATGAATATTCAGGTTAATTCATCCATTGGTAGGGAGAATGATAACTTAGTGATAATTTCCCTCAAATGGTTTTTAAAATCATAGACTGACTCTTCTTCAAATTGTCTAAGGTTATGTAGGTCATTCAATGTGGTCTTCTTGTGAACATTGAGGGAAAATATTTCCAAAAAATTATTTACCAATTGTTCAAATGTGTAAGTGATTTGGTGAGGTAGATGATCATACCAGTCTAGAGCATCTCCACCCAATGTCTAAGGAAAATTTTTGAGCATCAAAGCATCTTGATATTGATTTTGAAAGCATGAGTGGATAAGTGTGTTGATGTGCTCTCAAGGATCCTCAGTCCCCTTAAATTTGTTAAATTTTGATACTATGAATTCTACCATATATGGTGATGATGGTACCAAATAATGAATTGGTTGATTGATTAGTTATCTCAAGGTAGGTTTCTAGTACATCATACCAAGAGTATGCAGAATCAAGCTATCAATTTTTTGTTGCATTGCTTGGATTTTAGGGTCTTCCCCATGTGTGTAGAAGCCTTGAATTATCTTATTATTGTGTGAATATGGGGATGTGGAGTGGTGAATTATTGATATGGAATGTGAAGTTGATGGTTGGATGAATTGAAGGGTACTTGATGATGTTGGGCATGTTGTTGAGCTTGGTGATGGAATGGTTATTGTTGATGAAATGGAGATGAGGTTTAGGGAATGTGAGTATGTTGGGTTATGGAAGTGGGGTTGATAAGGGTGAATGTGGACGTGGGTATAGCAACCTAAGAATATGGTGATACCTAGGATAATTTAGGTATGAAATAGGTATGTTTGCTTGGGATGGAATGGGATTTAAAATCTGCTATCTGTGTTTGCTATTGGGAATAAGAATGGTGTCTTGCTGGCTCATGAGCAATTGATTGAGGTGTTGCCATGCTTTTTGTATGGTAATTTTTAAATCGAATTGTGTGGGTGTGATGGAGGTGGATGTGGGTGAGGTGTAGGTTTTTGTAGTTTTGGTGGATTTTGGTGGAGGGTAAGTTGTGAAAGGAATCATAACACAATGAGGGGTAGTGGTTGATGGAATGGTAGACAAAATCTACAAAGAAACATTAACTTGTGCTTTGTAGAGTGGATTGGTATAGGTAGTGGTATAGGTAGATGGTATGGAGGTGATTTATCTATGTTGTGGTGGGTACATGTTATTCGAAGGTGCGGATGATACCTCAAAAAGAGGGTTTGTGTATACTTGGCTTAAATTGGTAGGATGTGAATGAGAAAATTTCTAATGAGAATAAATAACTTAGTTGTGTGGGATATTAAGTTATTCTAATACTATTTTTGTTGGTCTTAAGTAAGCTCTAACTTTATCCATATATATATATATATATATATATTTATATATATATATATATATATATATATATATATATATAGTTATGTGGGTATCAGTGGGTGTTGAAGGCTCTATCTTTGGGATGGAGGTATGAATGGCTCTATGCATCACATCAGTATTAAAGGTGAATATTGTGTGAGAGGGTGCTACAGACAAACCAAAATAGCTTATATGTGATGTGCTAGCCAGGTTAGCCATAAAAGTGGCTGATGAAGGAGTTGAGCACTCCATGGATGAAGTTGGTGCTTAGCTCATAGTTTTGGCTTAATTTTTGGTTAAAACCATAAGCTATAAGCAAGCAGGGGTAGTGAATGTGGGTAATGTGTATGGAAAGGTGCAATGATAATGAAAAGCACACATAATAAAATAAACAATTGAATCCTATATCTTGCAACATTTTTTTTGTGGTTTGTGTGTTTTGATGTGCAAACCAAAAGCCTAAACTACTATGCAAGGTGGGTTCCTAATGTGGATGGTGAATGAGAATTTTATGGTGATGAAATTCAAAAAAATCACTCACAGGATGCTATGGTGTCTATGGGGTGAGATAGCATATTGATATGAATCCCACCATCACTGATCTTGATCAGTGGTTGGTGATGAAGTCCAACTCACTGATGTTTAAAGTGAAGTGTGCAATCGTGTGTGATTTTTTAAAGTTTTTGTTGTCTATGGTGTTGATACAATGCCAAGAAATCGTCTTTCAATTTTCCAAGTTGGTAACCAAGAATACTAATACCAAGTTCCTCAAAATAAGCTAGGGTACACCTCTTAAGATCCACCTTGAATCATCAAGTGACTCCAATAGTGGAGGGTTCACCTAGTTCTTCCACCTTGAATCATCAAGTGATTCCAATAGTGGGAGTAAGCTCGAATACCAATGATTTATTCCAACTTAGAGAAGTAAAAAGTGAGATAATTTAGCCTAAAATGCAGCTATTTATGCTTTTTATTTTTATTGCAAACATCACTCAAATTAAAAACACCACAAAATAATGAAAACTTGAATCTAGTGTAATGAATGCTCTAATGAAGCTAAGATGGATACAGAAGTTCAGATCTATCCTATGTGCAAACTATATGAAGAGATGTTTATAAATGCCTAATATGTAGGATGTGTTACTTTTTAAATAGAAATTAGATATCTTCTTTTTAATATCTCTTTAAAAAGTAAAAAAATGGAGGTGGGATTTGATCAAGACTTACTAGGAAGCCTATGTATTTATTCCCAATTATCCTAGACATACTGCAGAGTCTCTTGGATGTGGTGAGGTATCTCTCATATGTGGTGGGGTATCCCTTGAATATGGTGAAGCATCTGTGTGACCACACATCAAATTTTTTGCTCCCAAAATACCTAGTTTCATGATTTTTATGTGATCAAATATTTGAAAACCTACAATAGAAACAAAAAATATAGATCAAATTGACAAGGTATTTTAACATAATAAACTCTTTGTGGGTCCCACTGTGATTGCCATTTTGTAAAGTAAAAATTAATAACACCAATAAAGCAAATATATCAAAGCAAGTGACACAATATTGCACAAGATGAAATATCTTATTAATATAGAACTCAGGGAGCCTAGATCTCCAAATTGTACAATGGATTTACCCCAAATTTGGGGTTACAATACACTTTATTGCTTTTGATACAATATCACAATAATAGGGTTTGAAACCCTAGTTTAAAATGAATGTTGATGTCTCCAAAACTCGTCTTCACTCCAAATAGTGTGAGTGGGCTTTGCATATCTCTATGGGACCAATCGAGCTATGAAAACCATAAAGTAAGATGTATTTTGTACATGTAACCTACACACATATCACAACACAAAGAATTTAGTAGCATATGTGAGGGATACACTATGTGAGACCCTCTGAATGATAAAATCTACAAACCCTAGGTGTAGAAATCATGAAATACAAGTAAAATACAAAAAATGTAAGTTGTACATGCAAGAATATATTTTACCTTGTCATAGATACCTAATTCATCTGATCCATGATTCTTGCTTAGTTATCTAATGGCATGCAAATGCCCAAAATAATTTGAGGGTTTGTCAACTTCAAATTGACTGATGGGAAACACCCTGGAGTGTTCTAGGAGGACTATGAATGCTCGACAGCATTATTGTAATGCTTAATAGCATTCTAGGGATGCTCGATAGCATTCAGGTGTTTCTAAGAGGTGTACTATAGAACCAAATCTATTTTAGAGGAGTTTTAGTGATAGAAATGGAGGATGCGATGGTGGCAAAGGGGGAGGATGTTAGTGAAATGCTAGGGTTTTGGATAATTATGGATGCAAGGGCTCTGATGATATCTAAATTTTGAATCAATTGGTCGTTTAATCACTTAAACCTCATTCAAAAGAGTGAATAATCTTTTATAACTTACCTTCAACATGTTAGGGTTTCGACAACACCAACGAATGGTCGAGATTAAAGCATGATGAAGGGCTAGTATCCCCCCCCCCCCCCCCCCCCCCCCCCCCCCCCCCCCCCCCCCCCCCCCCCCCCCCCCCCCCCCCCCCCCCCCCCCCCCCCCCCCCCCCCCCCCCCCCCCCCCCCCCCCCCCCCCCCCCCCCCCCCCCCCCCCCCCCCCCCCCCCCCCCCCCCCCCCCCCCCCCCCCCCCCCCCCCCCCCCCCCCCCCCCCCCCCCCCCCCCCCCCCCCCCCCCCCCCCCCCCCCCCCCCCCCCCCCCCCCCCCCCCCCCCCCCCCCCCCCCCCCCCCCCCCCCCCC